>JANJGN010000008.1:151147916-151157916 GCA_026770705.1 Isurus oxyrinchus | reverse complement strand
ACACCCATCCAGACACACACACACACACACCCATCCAGACACACACACACACACACACACATCCAGACACACACACACACACACACACACACACACACACCCATCCAGACACACACACACACACACACCCCATCCAGACACACACACACACACACACACCCATCCCGACACAAACACACACACACACACCCATCCAGACACACATACACACACACACACCCATCCAGACACACACACACCCATCCAGACACACACACACACACACACACACCCATCCAGACACACACACACACACACACCCATCCAGACACACACACACACACACCCATCCAGACACACACACACACACACACACACACACACCCATCCAGACACACACACACACACACACCCATCCAGACACACACACACACACACACAGCCATCCAGACACACACACACACACACACACCCACCCATCCAGACACACACACACACACACACCCATCCAGACACACACACACACCCATCCAGACACACACACACACACACACACACACACACACCCATCCAGACACACACACACACACACACACACACCCATCCAGACACACACACACACACACACCCATCCAGACACACACACACACCCATCGAGACACACACACACACACACACCCATCCAGACACACACACACACACCCATCCAGACACACACACACACACCCATCCAGACACACACACACACACACACACACCCCCATCCAGACACACACACACCCATCCAGACACACACACACACACACACACACACACACACCCATCCAGACACACACACACACACACACACCCATCCAGACACACACACACACACACACACCCATCCAGACACACACACACACACACACACCCATCCAGACACACACACACACACACACACCCATCCAGAAACACACACACACACACACCCATCCAGACACACACACACACACACACCCATCCAGACACACACACACACACACACCCATCCAGACACACACACACACACACACCCATCCAGACACACACACACACACACACACACCCATCCAGACACACACACACACACACACACACCCATCCAGACACACACACACACACCCATCCAGACACACACACACACACACCCCCATCCAGACACACACACACACACACCCATCCAGACACACACACACACACACCCATCCAGACACACACACACACACACACACACCCATCCAGACACACACACACACACACACTCACACACCCATCCAGACACACACACACACACACACACACCCAATCAGACACACACACACACACACCCCCATCCAGACACACACACACACACACACACCCATCCAGACACACACACACACACACACACACACACACACCCATCCAGACACACACACACACACACACACACACCCATCCAGACACACACACACACACACCCATCCAGACACACACACACACACACCCATCCAGACACACACACACACACACACCCATCCAGACACACACACACACACACACCCATCCAGACACACACACACACCCATCCAGACACACACACACACACACACCCATCCACACACACACACACACACACACCCATCCACACACACACACACACAACCATCCAGACACACACACACACCCATTCCAGACACACACACACACACATACCCATCCAGACACACACACACACACCCATCCAGACACACACACACACACACACACACCCATCCAGACACACACACACGCACACACCCATCCAGACACACATACACGCACACACCCATCCAGACACACACACACGCACACACCCATCCAGACACACACACACGCACACACCCATCCAGACACACACACACGCACACACCCATCCAGACACACACACACACACACACCCATCCAGACACACACACACACACACCCATCCAGACACACAAACACACACACCCATCCAGACACACACACACCCATCCAGACACACACACACCCATCCAGACACACACACACACACACCCATCCAGACACACACACACACACACACACACCCATCAAGACACACACACACACACACCCATCCAGACACACACACACACACACCCATCCAGACACACACACACACACGCACCCATCCAGACACACACACACACACGCACCCATCCAGACACACACACACACACACACCCATCCAGACACACACACACACACCCATCCAGACACACACACACACCCATCCAGACACACACACACACCCATCCAGACACACACACACACACACACACACACACACCCATCCAGACACACACACACACACCCATCCAGACACACACACACACACACACCCATCCAGACACACACACACACACACACACCCATCCAGACACACACACACACACACCCATCCAGACACACACACACACACACACACCCATCAAGACACACACACACACACCCATCAAGACACACACACACACCCATCCAGACACACACACACACCCATCCAGACACACACACACACCCATCCAGACACACACACACACCCATCCAGACACACACACACACACACACACACACACACACACACACACACACACACACACACACACACACACACACCCATCCAGACACACACACACACACCCATCCAGACACACACACACACACCCATCCAGACACACACACACACACACACACACCCATCCAGACACACACACACACACACACACCCATCCAGACACACACACACACACACCCATCCAGACACACACACACACACACACACACCCATCCAGACACACACACACACACCCATCCAGACACACACACACACACACCCATCCAGACACACACACACACACACACACACACCCATCCAGACACACACACACACACACCAATCCAGACACACACACACACACACACACACCCATCCAGACACACACACACACACACACACACCCATCCAGACACACACACACACACACACACACCCATCCAGACACACACACACACACACACACACACCCATCCAGACACACACACACACACACACCCATCCAGACACACACACACACACACACACCCATCCAGACACACACACACACACACACACACCCATCCAGACACACACACACACACACACCCATCCAGACACACACACACAGACACACACACACCCATCCAGACACACACACACAGACACACACACACACCCATCCAGACACACACACACACACACACACACACACCCATCCAGACACACACACACACACACACACCCATCCAGACACACACACACACACACACACACACCCATCCAGACACACACACACACACACACCCATCCAGACACACACACACACACACACACACACACACCCATCCAGACACACACACACACACACACCCATCCAGACACACACACACACACACACCCATCCAGACACACCCATCCAGACACACACACACACACACACACACACCCATCCAGACACACACACACACACCCATCCAGACACACACACACCCCCATCCAGACACACACACACACACACCAATCCAGACACACACACACACACACCCATCCAGACACACACACACACACACACACACACACCCATCCAGACACACACACACACACTCACACACCCATCCAGACACACACACACACACACACCCATCCAGACACACACACACACACACACACCCATCCAGACACACACACACACACACACACACCCATTCAGACACACACACACACACACCCATCCAGACACACACACACACACACACACACACCCCCATCCAGACACACACACACACACACCCATCCAGACACACACACACACACACACACCCATCCAGACACACACACACACACACACACCCATCCAGACACACACACACACACACCCATCCAGACACACACACACACACACCCATCCAGACACACACACACACACACCCATCCAGACACACACACACACCCATCCAGACACACACACACACACACACCCATCCACACACACACACACACACCCATCCACACACACACACACACACACCCATCCAGACACACACACACACCCATCCAGACACACACACACACACACACCCATCCAGACACACACACACACACACACACCCATCCAGACACACACACACACACACACCCATCCAGACACACACACACACACACACACCCATCCAGACACACACACACACACCCATCCAGACACACACACACGCACACACCCATCCAGACACACACACACGCACACACCCATCCAGACACACACACACACACACCCATCCAGACACACACACACACACACACCCATCCAGACACACACACACACACACACCCATCCAGACACACACACACACACACACCCATCCAGACACACACACACACACACACCCATCCAGACACACACACACACACCCATCCAGACACACACACACACACACCCATCCAGACACACAAACACACACACCCATCCAGACACACACACACACACACCCATCCAGACACACACACCCATCCAGACACACACACACACACACACACCCATCCAGACACACACACACACACACCCATCAAGACACACACACACACACACCCATCCAGACACACACACACACACACACCCATCCAGACACACACACACACACGCACCCATCCAGACACACACACACACACACCCATCCAGACACACACACACACACACACACCCATCAAGACACACACACACACACACACACCCATCAAGACACACACACACACCCATCCAGACACACACACACACCCATCCAGACACACACACACACCCATCCAGACACACACACACACACACACACACACACACACACACACACACCCATCCAGACACACACACACACACCCATCCAGACACACACACACACACACACACACCCATCCAGACACACACACACACACACACCCATCCAGACACACACACACACACACCCATCCAGACACACACACACACACACCCATCAAGACACACACACACACCCATCAAGACACACACACACACCCATCCAGACACACACACACACCCATCCAGACACACACACACACCCATCCAGACACACACACACACACACACACACACCCATCCAGACACACACACACACCCATCCAGACACACACACACACACACACACACACACACACACACACACACACACACACACACACACACACCCATCCAGACACACACACACACACCCATCCAGACACACACACACACACACACACACCCATCCAGACACACACACACACACACACACACCCATCCAGACACACACACACACACACCCATCCAGACACACACACACACACACACACACACACACACACCCATCCAGACACACACACACACACACCCATCCAGACACACACACACACACACACACACACACCCATCCAGACACACACACACACACACCCATCCAGACACACACACACACACACCCATCCAGACACACACACACACACACACACACCCATCCAGACACACACACACACACACACACACCCATCCAGACACACACACACACACACACCCATCCAGACACACACACACACACCCATCCAGACACACACACACACACCCATCCAGACACACACACACACACCCATCCAGACACACACACACACACACACACACACGCCCATCCAGACACACACACACAGACACACACACCCATCCAGACACACACACACACACACACCCATCCAGACACACAGACACACACACACACACACCCATCCAGACACACACACACACCCATCCAGACACACACACACACACACCCATCCAGACACACACACACACACACACACACACACACACACACACACACCCATCCAGACACACACACACACACACACACCCATCCAGACACACACACACACACACACCCATCCAGACACACACAAACACACACACCCATCCAGACACACACACACACACACACCCATCCAGACACACACACACACACACACCCATCCAGACACACACACACACACACACCCATCCAGACACACACACACACACACACCCATCCAGACACACACACACACACACACCCATCCAGACACACACACACACACACACCCATCCAGACACACACACACACACACACCCATCCAGACACACACACACACACACACCCATCCAGACACACACACACACACACACACACCCATCCAGACACACACACACACACACACACACACCCCCATCCAGACACACACACACACACACACACACACCCCCCATCCAGACACACACACACACACACACCCCCATCCAGACACACACACACACACACACCCCCATCCAGACACACACACACACACACACCCCCATCCAGACACACACACACACACACACACCCATCCAGACACACACACACACACACACACCCATCCAGACACACACACACACACCCCCATCCAGACACACACACACACACACCCATCCAGACACACACACACACACACCCATCCAGACACACACACACACACACCCATCCAGACACACACACACACACACCCATCCAGACACACACACACACACACCCATCCAGACACACACACACACCCACACCCATCCAGTCACACACACACACACACCCATCCAGACACACACACACACACACACCCATCCACACACACACACACACCCATCCAGACACACACACACACACACACCCATCCAGACACACACACACACACACACACACCCATCCAGACACACACACACACACACACACACACATCCTGACACACACACACACACACACACAGCTCCCTATCCACACACACACAGCCCCCCAGCCACACATGCACCCTATCCAGACACACGCAAACACACACAGCTCCCTATCCACACACACACAGCCCCCCAGCCACACAGACACGCGCCCGCGCACCCCGTCCGGACACAGGCTCGCACGCGCGCGCGCACCCGTCCGGACACACACACACACGCACCCGTCCAGACACACACACACACGCACCCTTCCAGACACACACACACACGCACACAGACACACACCCCAATCCAGACACACACACACACACACACATCCAGACACACACACACACACATCCAGACACACACACACACACAGCTCCCTATCCACACACACACAGCCCCCCAGCCACACACAAACACACACAGCTCCCTATCCACACAGACACGCACCCATCCGGACACCCACACCCACACGCACCCATCCGGACACCCACACCCACACGCACCCATCCGGACACCCACACCCACACGCACCCATCCGGACACCCACACCCACACGCACCCATCCGGACACCCACACCCACACGCACCCATCCGGACACCCACACCCACACGCACCCATCGGGACACGCACCCATCCGGACACGCACCCATCCGGACACGCACACGCACCCATCCGGACACGCACACGCACCCATCCGGACACGCACACGCACCCATCCGGACACGCACACGCACCCATCCGGACACGCACACGCACCCATCCGGACACACAGACACACAGACACACACACACCCATCCAGACACACACACACACCCATCCAGACACAAACACACACACACCCATCCAGACACAAACACACACACACCCATCCAGACACAAACACACACACACCCAGCCAGACACAAACACACACACACCCAGCCAGACACAAACACACACACACCCAGCCAGACACAAACACACACACACCCAGCCAGACACAAACACACACACACCCAGCCAGACACAAACACACACACACCCAGCCAGACACAAACACACACACACCCAGCCAGACACAAACACACACACACCCAGCCAGACACAAACACACACACACCCAGCCAGACACAAACACACACACACCCAGCCAGACACAAACACACACACACCCAGCCAGACACAAACACACACACACCCAGCCAGACACAAACACACACACACCCAGCCAGACACAAACACACACACACCCAGCCAGACACAAACACACACACACCCAGCCAGACACAAACACACACACACACACACACACACCTATCCAGACACACACACACACCCAGCCAGACGCAAACACACACACACCCAGCCAGACGCAAACACACACACACCCAGCCAGACACACACACACACACACCCATCCAGACACACACACACACACACCTATCCAGACACACACACACACCCAGCCAGACGCAAACACACACACACCCAGCCAGACGCAAACACACACACACCCAGCCAGACGCAAACACACACACACCCATCCAGACACACACACACACACACCCATCCAGACACACACACACACACACACACACACAACTATCCAGACACACACACACACCCAGCCAGACGCACACACACACACCCATCCAGACGCACACACACACCCATCCAGACGCGCACACACACACCCATCCAGACGCGCACACACACACCCATCCAGACGCGCACACACACACCCATCCAGACGCGCACACACACACCCATCCAGACGCACACACACACACCCATCCAGACGCACACACACACACACACACACCCATCCAGACGCACACACACACACACAACCATCCAGACACACACACACACACACCCATCCAGACACACACACACACACACCCATCCAGACACACACACACACTCACCCATCCAGACACACACACACACACACACACACATACACCCATCCAGACACACACACACACACACACACACACACACACACACACACCCATCCAGTCACACACACACACACACACACCCACACACACACCCATCGAGACACACACACACACACACACCCATCCAGACACACACACACACCCATCCAGACACACACACACACACACACACACCCATCCAGACACACACACACACACACACACACCCATCCAGACACACACACACACACCCATCCAGACACACACACACACACCCATCCAGACACACACACACACACACCCATCCAGACACACACACACACACACACCCATCCAGACACACACACACACACACACCCATCCAGACACACACACACACACCCATCCAGACACACACACACACACACCCCCATCCCGACACACACACACACACACCCCCATCCAGACACACACACACACACACACACACCCCCATCCAGACACACACACACACACACACACACACCCATCCAGACACACACACACACACACACACACCCATCCAGACACACACACACACACACACACACACACACACACACACACACCCATCCAGACACACACACACACACACACACCCATCCAGACACACACACACACACACCCCCATCCAGACACACACACACACACACCCATCCAGACACACACACACACACACACACACACACACACCCATCCAGACACACACACACACACAGCCATCCAGACACACACACACACACACACCCATCCAGACACACACACAGACACACACACCCATCAAGACACACACACACACACACACCCACCCATCCAGACGCACACACACACACACACCCATCCAGACACACACACACACACACACCCATCCAGACACACACACACACACCCATCCAGACACACACACACACACACACACACACCCATCCAGACACACACACACACCCATCCAGACACACACACACACACACACCCATCCAGACACACACACACACACACACCCATCCAGACACACACACACACACCCATCCAGACACACACACACACACACACACACACCCATCCAGACACACACACACACCCATCCAGACACACACACACACACACACCCATCCAGACACACACACACACACACACCCATCCAGACACACACACACACACACACCCATCCAGACACACACACAGACACACACACCCATCAAGACACACACACACACACACCCACCCATCCAGACGCACACACACA
>JANJGN010000008.1:151132916-151135416 GCA_026770705.1 Isurus oxyrinchus | reverse complement strand
CACACGCACCCATCGGGACACGCACCCATCCGGACACGCACACGCACCCATCCGGACACGCACACGCACCCATCCGGACACGCACACGCACCCATCCGGACACGCACACGCACCCATCCGGACACGCACACGCACCCATCCGGACACGCACACGCACCCATCCGGACACACAGACGCACAGACACACACACACCCATCCAGACACAGACACACACACACCCATCCAGACACAGACACACACACACCCAGCCAGACACAGACACACACACACCCAGCCAGACACAGACACACACACACCCAGCCAGACACAGACACACACACACCCAGCCAGACACAGACACACACACACCCAGCCAGACACAGACACACACACACCCAGCCAGACACAAACACACACACACCCAGCCAGACACAAACACACACACACCCAGCCAGACACAAACACACACACACCCAGCCAGACACAAACACACACACACCCAGCCAGACACAAACACACACACACCCAGCCAGACACAAACACACACACACCCAGCCAGACACAAACACACACACACCCAGCCAGACACAAACACACACACACCCAGCCAGACACAAACACACACACACCCAGCCAGACACAAACACACACACACCCAGCCAGACACAAACACACACACACCCAGCCAGACACAAACACACACACACCCAGCCAGACACAAACACACACACACCCAGCCAGACACAAACACACACACACCCAGCCAGACACAAACACACACACACACCCAGCCAGACACAAACACACACACACCCAGCCAGACACAAACACACACACACACCCAGCCAGACACACACACACACAAACACACACACACACACCTATCCAGACACACACCCCGCCAGACGCAAACACACACACACCCAGCCAGACACAAACACACACACACCCATCCAGACACACACACACACACACCCATCCAGACACACACACACACACACACACCCATCCAGACACACACACACACACACACACCCATCCAGACACACACACACACACCCCCATCCAGACACACACACACACACACCCATCCAGACACACACACACACACACCCATCCAGACAGACACACACACACCCATCCAGACACACACACACCCATCCAGACACACACACACCCATCCAGACACACACACACACACACACACACACACACACCCATCCAGACACACACACACACACACACACCCATCCAGACACACACACACCCATCCAGACACACACACACACACACCCATCCAGACACACACACACACACACACACCCATCAAGACACACACACACACACCCATCCAGACACACACACACACACACACCCATCCAGACACACACACACACACCCATCCAGACACACACACACACCCATCCAGACACACACACACACCCACCCAGACACACACACACACACACACACACACACACACACCCATCCAGACACACACACACACACACACACACACACCCATCCAGACACACACACACACACACACCCATCCAGACACACACACACACACACACACCCATCCAGACACACACACACACACACACCCATCCAGACACACACACACACACACACCCATCCAGACACACACACACACACACCCATCCAGACACACACACACACACACCCATCCAGACACACACACACACACACCCATCCAGACACACACACACACACACACACCCATCCAGACACACACACACACACCCATCCAGACACACACACACACACCCATCCAGACACACACACACACACACCCATCCAGACACACACACACACACACCCATCCAGACACACACACACACACACCCATCCAGACACACACACACACACACCCATCCAGACACACACACACACACACACACCCATCCAGACACACACACACACACACACACACCCATCCAGACACACACACACACACACACACACACACCCATCCAGACACACACACACACACACCCATCCAGACACACACACACACACACCCATCCAGACACACACACACACACACCCATCCAGACACACACACACACACACCCATCCAGACACACACACACACACACACCCATCCAGACACACACACACACACACCCATCCAGACACACACACACACACACCCATCCAGACACACACACACACACACACCCACACCCATCCAGACACACACACACACACACCCATCCAGACACACACACACACACACACACACCCATCCAGACACACACACACACACACACCCATCCAGACACACACACACACACACCCATCCAGACACACACACACACACACCCATCCAGACACACACACACACACACACACACACACCCATCCAGACACACACACACACACCCATCCAGACACACACACACACACCCATCCAGACACACACACACACACCCATCCAGACACACACACACACAAACCCATCCAGACACACACACACACAAACCCATCCAGACA
>JANJGN010000008.1:151122916-151127916 GCA_026770705.1 Isurus oxyrinchus | reverse complement strand
CACACACACCCATCCAGACACACACACACACACACCCATCCAGACACACACACACACACACACACACCCATCCAGACACACACACACACACACACACACCCATCCAGACACACACACACACACACACACACACACCCACCCATCCAGACACACACACACACCCATCCAGACACACACACACACACACACCCATCCAGACACACACACACACACACACACACACACACACACACCCATCCAGACACACACACACACACACACCCATCCAGACACACACACACACACACACACACACCCATCCAGACACACACACACACACACACACCCATCCAGACACACACACACACACACACACCCATCCAGACACACACACACCCATCCAGACACACACACACCCATCCAGACACACACACACACACACACACACATCCAGACACACACACACACACACACCCATCCAGACACACACACACACACCCATCAAGACACACACACACACACACACACACACACACACACACACCCATCCAGACACACACACGCACACACACACACCCATCCAGACACACACACGCACACACACACACCCATCCAGACACACACACACACACACACACCCATCCAGACACACACACACACACACACCCATCCAGACACACACACACACACACACACCCATCCAGACACACACACACACACACACCCATCCAGACACACACACACACACACACCCATCCAGACACACACACGCACACACCCATCCAGACACACACACGCACACACCCATCCAGACAAACACACGCACACACCCATCCAGACACACACACACACACACCCATCCAGACACACACACACACACACCCATCCAGACACACACACACACACACACCCATCCAGACACACACACACACACACCCATCCAGACACACACACACACACACCCATCCAGACACACACACACACACACCCATCCAGACACACACACACACACACACACACACCCATCCAGACACACACACACACACACACACACCCATCCAGACACACACACACACACACACACACCCATCCAGACACACACACACACACACACCCATCCAGACACACACACACACACACACACACCCATCCAGACACACACACACACACACCCACCCATCCAGATACACACACACACACACACCCATCCAGACACACACACACACACACACCCATCCAGACACACACACACACACACACCCATCGAGACACACACACACACACACCCATCCAGACACACACACACACACACCCATCCAGACACACACACACACACACACCCATCCAGACACACACACACACACACCCATCCAGACACACACACACACACCCATCCAGACACACACACACACACCCCCATCCAGACACACACACACACACACCCATCCAGACACACACACACACACCCCCATCCAGACACACACACACACACACACCCATCCAGACACACACACACACACACCCATCCAGACAGACACACACACACCCATCCAGACACACACACACCCATCCAGACACACACACACACACACACACACACACACACCCATCCAGACACACACACACACACACACACACACACCCATCCAGACACACACACACCCATCCAGACACACACACACACACACCCATCCAGACACACACACACACACACACACCCATCAAGACACACACACACACACCCATCCAGACACACACACACACACACACCCATCCAGACACACACACACACACCCATCCAGACACACACACACACCCACCCAGACACACACACACACACACACACACACACACACACCCATCCAGACACACACACACACACACACACACACCCATCCAGACACACACACACACACACACCCATCCAGACACACACACACACACACACACCCATCCAGACACACACACACACACACACCCATCCAGACACACACACACACACACACCCATCCAGACACACACACACACACACACCCATCCAGACACACACACACACACACACCCATCCAGACACACACACACACACACCCATCCAGACACACACACACACACACCCATCCAGACACACACACACACACACCCATCCAGACACACACACACACACCCATCCAGACACACACACACACACCCATCCAGACACACACACACACACACCCATCCAGACACACACACACACACACACACACCCATCCAGACACACACACACACACACCCATCCAGACACACACACACACACACACACACACACACACACACACACACACACACACACACACACACACCCATCCAGACACACACACACACACACACACACACCCATCCAGACACACACACACACACACACACACACACACACACACACACCCATCCAGACACACACACACACACCCATCCAGACACACACACACACACACCCATCCAGACACACACACACACACACCCATCCAGACACACACACACACACACAGCCATCCAGACACACACACACACACACCCATCCAGACACACACACACACACACACCCACACCCATCCAGACACACACACACACACACCCATCCAGACACACACACACACACACACACACCCATCCAGACACACACACACACACACACCCATCCAGACACACACACACACACACCCATCCAGACACACACACACACACACCCATCCAGACACACACACACACACACACATCCAGACACACACACACACACACCCATCCAGACACACACACACACACACACACACCCATCCAGACACACACACACACACACACACACCCATCCAGACACACACACACACACACACACACCCATCCAGACACACACACACACACACACACACACACACACACCCATCCAGACACACACACACACACCCATCCAGACACACACACACACACCCATCCAGACACACACACACACACCCATCCAGACACACACACACACAAACCCATCCAGACACACACACACACAAACCCATCCAGACACACACACACACAAACCCATCCAGACACACACACACACAAACCCATCCAGACACACACACACACAAACCCATCCAGACACACACACACACAAACCCATCCAGACACACACACACACAAACCCATCCAGACACACACACACACAAACCCATCCAGACACACACACACACACACCCATCCAGACACACACACACACACACCCATCCAGACACACACACACACACACACCCATCCAGAAACACACACACACACACACACACCCATCCAGACACACACCCATCCACACACACACACACACACACACACACACAGCCATCCAGACACACACACACACACACCCATCCACACACACACACACCCATCCAGACACACACACACACACACACACACACTCATCCAGACACACACACACACACACCCATCCAGACACACACACACACACACACCCATCCATACACACACACACACACACCCATCCAGACACACACACACACACACACCCATCCAGACACACACACACACACACCCATCCAGACACACACACACATACACCCATACCCATCCAGACACACACACACATACACCCATACCCATCCAGACACACACACACATACACCCATCCAGACACACACACATACACCCATCCAGACACACACACATACACCCATCCAGACACACACACACATACACCCATCCAGACACACACACAGCTCCCTATCCACACACACACAGCCCCCCAGCCACACACGCACCCTATCCACACACACACACACCCATCCAGACACAGATACACCCACACACACACCCATCCAGACACAGACACACCCACACACACACCCATCCAGACACAGACACACCCACACACACACCCATCCAGACACAGACACAGACACAGACACACACACACACACACACCCATCCAGACACACACACACGCAGCTCCCTATCCACACACACAGAGACACACACAGCCCCCCAGCCACACATGCACCCTATCCAGACACACGCAAACACACACAGCTCCCTATCCACACACACACAGCCCCCCAGCCACACAGACACCCGTCCGGACACACGCACGCACGCACCCGTCCGGACACACGCACGCACGCACCCGTCCGGACACACGCACGCACGCACCCGTCCGGACACACGCACGCACGCACCCGTCCAGACACACACACACACGCACCCGTCCAGACACACACACACACACACCCCCATCCAGACACACACACACACACACCCATCCAGACACACACACACACACACACACCCATCCAGACACACACACACACACACACACCCATCCAGACACACACACACACACACACACCCATCCAGACACACACACACACACACACACCCATCCAGACACACACACACACACACACCCATCCAGACACACACACACACACACCCATCCAGACACACACACACACACACACCCATCCAGACACACACACACACACACCCATCCAGACACACACACACACACACACCCATCCAGACACACACACACACACCCATCCAGACACACACACACACACACCCATCCAGACACACACACACAGACACACCCATCCAGACACACACACACACCCATCCAGACACACACACACACCCACACACACACACACCCATCCAGACACACACACACACCCATCCAGAACACACACACACACACACACACACACACACCCATCCAGACACACACACACACCCATCCAGAACACACACACACACACACAAGCCAATCCAGAACACACACACACACACACCCATCCAGACACACACACACACACACACCCATCCAGACACACACACACACACACACACCCATCCAGACACACACACACACACACACCCATCCAGAACACACACACACACACACACCCATCCAGACACACACACACACCCATCCAGAACACACACACACTCACACAAGCCAATCCAGAACACACACACACACC
>JANJGN010000008.1:151112916-151117916 GCA_026770705.1 Isurus oxyrinchus | reverse complement strand
ACACACACCCATCCAGACACACACACACACACACACCCATCCAGACACACACACACACACACACCCATCCAGACACACACACACACACACACACCCATCCAGACACACACACACACACACACACCCATCCAGACACACACACACACACACACACACCCATCCAGACACACACACACACACACACACACACACACCCATCCAGACACACACACACACACACACCCATCCAGACACACACACACACACACCCATCCAGACACACACACACACACCCATCCAGACACACACACACACACACACCCATCCAGACACACACACACACACCCATCCAGACACACACACACACACACACCCATCCAGACACACACACACACACACACCCATCCAGACACACACACACACACACACCCATCCAGACACACACACACACACACACCCATCCAGACACACACACACACACACACCCATCCAGACACACACACACACCCATCCAGACACACACACACACCCCCCCATCCAGACACACACACACACCCCCCCATCCAGACACACACACACACCCCCCCATCCAGACACACACACACACACACACCCCCATCCAGACACACACACACACACACACACACACACACCCCCATCCAGACACACACACACACACCCCCATCCAGACACACACACACACACACCCATCCAGACACACACACACACCCATCCAGACACACACACACACACCCACACACACACACACACACACCCATCCAGAACACACACACACACACCCACACACACACACACACACACCCATCCAGAACACACACACACACACACACACACACACACACACACACACCCATCCAGACACACACACACACCCATCCAGAACACACACACACACACACACACAAGCCAATCCAGAACACACACACACACACACACACACACACACACCCATCCAGACACACACACACACACACACACACACACCCATCCAGACACACACACACACACACACCCATCCAGACACACACACACACACACACCCATCCAGACACACACACACACACACACCCATCCAGACACACACACACACACACACACACCCATCCAGACACACACACACACACACACACCCATCCAGACACACACACACACACACACACACCCATCCAGACACACACACACACACACACACACCCATCCAGACACACACACACACACACACACACACACCCATCCAGACACACACACACACACACACCCATCCAGACACACACACACACACACCCATCCAGACACACACACACACACCCATCCAGACACACACACACACACACACCCATCCAGACACACACACACACACACACCCATCCAGACACACACACACACACACACCCATCCAGACACACACACACACACACACCCATCCAGACACACACACACACACACACCCATCCAGACACACACACACACACACACCCATCCAGACACACACACACACACACACCCATCCAGACACACACACACACCCATCCAGACACACACACACACCCATCCAGACACACACACACACCCCCCCCATCCAGACACACACACACACCCCCCCATCCAGACACACACACACACACACCCCCCCATCCAGACACACACACACACACACACACACACACACCCCCATCCAGACACACACACACACACCCCCATCCAGACACACACACACACACCCCCATCCAGACACACACACACCCATCCAGACACACACACACCCATCCAGACACACACACACCCATCCAGACACACACACACACACCCATCCAGACACACACACACACACCCATCCAGACACACACACACACACCCATCCAGACACACACACACACACACACACACACACACACCCATCCAGACACACACACACACCCATCCAGACACACACACACACACACACACACCCATTCAGACACACACACACACACACACACACCCATTCAGACACACACACACACACACACACACCCATTCAGACACACACACACACACACACACCCATCCAGACACACACACACACACACACACCCATCCAGACACACACACACACACACACACCCATCCAGACACACACACACACACACACCCATCCAGACACACACACACACACCCATCCAGACACACACACACACACACACCCATCCAGACACACACACACACACACACCCATCCAGACACACACACACACACACCCATCCAGACACACACACACACACACACACCCATCCAGACACACACACACACACACCCATCCAGACACACACACACACACACCCATCCAGACACACACACTCACACACACCCCCATCCAGACACACACACTCACACACCCATCCAGACACACACACTCACACACCCATCCAGACACACACACTCACACACCCATCCAGACACACACACACACCCATCCAGACACACACACACACCCATCCAGACACACACACACACCCATCCAGACACACACACACACACACACCCATCCAGACACACACGTACACACACACACAACACCCATCCAGACACACACACACACACACACACACCCATCCAGACACACACACACACACACCCATCCAGACACACACACACACACACACACACACACACCCATCCAGACACACACACACACACCCCATCCAGACACACACACACACACACACACCCCATCCAGACACACACACACACGCACACACACCCCCATCCAGACACACACACACACACACACACACCCATCCACACACACACACACACACACACACACACACACACATCCAGACACACACACACACACACCCATCCAGACACACACACACACACACACACACACCCATCCAGACACACACACACATACACCCATACCCATCCAGACACACACACACACACACCCATCCAGACACACACACACATACACCCATACCCATCCAGACACACACACACATACACCCATACCCATCCAGACACACACACACATACACCCATACCCATCCAGACACACACACACATACACCCATACCCATCCAGACACACACACACATACACCCATACCCTTCCAGACACACACACACATACACCCATACCCATCCAGACACACACACACATACACCCATCCAGACACACACACACACACACACACACCCATCCAGTCACACACACCCATCCAGACACACACACCCATCCAGACACACACACCCATCCAGACACACACACACACACACCCATCCAGACACACACACACACACACCCATCCAGACACACACACACACACACCCATCCAGACACACACACACACACACACACCCATCCAGACACACACACACACACACACACCCCATCCCAGACACACACACACACACCCATCCAGACACACACACACACACCCATCCAGACACACACACACACACCCACACACCCATCCAGACACACACACACACCCCCATCCAGACACACACACACACCCCCATCCAGACACACACACACACCCCCATCCAGACACACACACACACCCCCATCAGACACACACACACACACACACACACACACACCCATCCAGACACACACACACATACACCCATACCCATCCAGACACACACACACATACACCCATACCCATCCAGACACACACACACATACACCCATCCAGACACACACACATACACCCATCCAGACACACACACATACACCCATCCAGACACACACACACATACACCCATCCAGACACACACACACATACACCCATGCAGACACACACAGCCCCCCAGCCACACACGCACCCTATCCACACACACACACCCATCCAGACACAGACACACCCACACACACACCCATCCAGACACAGACACACCCACACACACACCCATCCAGACACAGACACAGACACAGACACAGACACACACACACCCATCCAGACACACACACACGCAGCTCCCTATCCACACACACAGAGACACACACAGCCCCCCAGCCACACATGCACCCTATCCAGACACACGCAAACACACACAGCTCCCTATCCACACACACACAGCCCCCCAGCCACAGACACGCGTCCGGACACACGCACGCACGCGTCCGTCCAGACACACGCACGCACGCACCCGTCCAGACACACGCACGCACGCACCCGTCCAGACACACGCACGCACGCACCCGTCCAGACACACGCACGCACGCACCCGTCCAGACACACGCACGCACGCACCCGTCCAGACACACGCACGCACGCACCCGTCCAGACACACGCACGCACGCACCCGTCCAGACACACGCACGCACGCACCCCCATCCAGACACACGCACGCACGCACCCCCATCCAGACACACACACACACACCCACACACACACACACACACATCCAGACACACACACACACACACACCCATCCAGACACACACACACACACACCCCCATCCAGACACACACACACACACACACCCCCATCCAGACACACACACACACACACACCCATCCAGACACACACACACACACACACACCCATCCAGACACACACACACACCCATCCAGACACACACACACACACACACCCATCCAGACACACACACACACACACCCATCCAGACACACACACCCCCATCCAGACACACACACACACACACACCCCCATCCAGACACACACACACACACACCCCCATCCAGACACACACACACACACACACCCCCCATCCAGACACACACACACACACACACACCCCCCATCCAGACACACACACACACACACACACCCCCATCCAGACACACACACACACACACACACACACACACCCCCATCCAGACACACACACACCCCCATCCAGACACACACACACACACACACCCCCATATCCAGACACACACACACACACACACACCCATCCAGACACACACACACACACACCCATCCAGACACACACACACACACCCATCCAGACACACACACACACACACACACACACACACA
>JANJGN010000008.1:151105416-151107916 GCA_026770705.1 Isurus oxyrinchus | reverse complement strand
CACACACACACACACACCCATCCAGACACACACACACACACACACACACACACCCATCCAGACACACACACACACACACACCCATCCAGACACACACACACACACACCCATCCAGACACACACACACACACCCATCCAGACACACACACACACACACACCCATCCAGACACACACACACACACACACCCATCCAGACACACACACACACACACACCCATCCAGACACACACACACACACACACCCATCCAGACACACACACACACACACACCCATCCAGACACACACACACACACACACCCATCCAGACACACACACACACACACACCCATCCAGACACACACACACACCCATCCAGACACACACACACACCCATCCAGACACACACACACACCCATCCAGACACACACACACACCCCCCCATCCAGACACACACACACACCCCCCCATCCAGACACACACACACACACACCCCCCCATCCAGACACACACACACACACACACACACACACACCCCCATCCAGACACACACACACACACCCCCATCCAGACACACACACACACACCCCCATCCAGACACACACACACCCATCCAGACACACACACACCCATCCAGACACACACACACCCATCCAGACACACACACACACACCCCATCCAGACACACACACACACACCCATCCAGACACACACACACACACCCATCCAGACACACACACACACACACACACACACACACACCCATCCAGACACACACACACACCCATCCAGACACACACACACACACACACACACCCATTCAGACACACACACACACACACACACACCCATTCAGACACACACACACACACACACACACCCATTCAGACACACACACACACACACACACCCATCCAGACACACACACACACACACACACCCATCCAGACACACACACACACACACACACCCATCCAGACACACACACACACACACACCCATCCAGACACACACACACACACCCATCCAGACACACACACACACACACACCCATCCAGACACACACACACACACACACCCATCCAGACACACACACACACACACCCATCCAGACACACACACACACACACACCCATCCAGACACACACACACACACACCCATCCAGACACACACACACACACACCCATCCAGACACACACACTCACACACACCCCCATCCAGACACACACACTCACACACCCATCCAGACACACACACTCACACACCCATCCAGACACACACACTCACACACCCATCCAGACACACACACACACCCATCCAGACACACACACACACCCATCCAGACACACACACACACCCATCCAGACACACACACACACACACACCCATCCAGACACACACGTACACACACACACAACACCCATCCAGACACACACACACACACACACACACCCATCCAGACACACACACACACACACCCATCCAGACACACACACACACACACACACACACACCCATCCAGACACACACACACACACCCCATCCAGACACACACACACACACACACACCCCATCCAGACACACACACACACACACACACACCCCCATCCAGACACACACACACACACACACACACCCATCCACACACACACACACACACACACACACACACACACACATCCAGACACACACACACACACACCCATCCAGACACACACACACACACACACACACACACCCATCCAGACACACACACACATACACCCATACCCATCCAGACACACACACACACACACCCATCCAGACACACACACACATACACCCATACCCATCCAGACACACACACACATACACCCATACCCATCCAGACACACACACACATACACCCATACCCATCCAGACACACACACACATACACCCATACCCATCCAGACACACACACACATACACCCATACCCTTCCAGACACACACACACATACACCCATACCCATCCAGACACACACACACATACACCCATCCAGACACACACACACACACACACACACCCATCCAGTCACACACACCCATCCAGACACACACACCCATCCAGACACACACACCCATCCAGACACACACACACACACACCCATCCAGACACACACACACACACACCCATCCAGACACACACACACACACACCCATCCAGACACACACACACACACACCCATCCAGACACACACACACACACACACACCCATCCAGACACACACACACACACACACACCCATCCAGACACACACACACACACCCATCCAGACACACACACACACACCCATCCAGACACACACACACACACCCACACACCCATCCAGACACACACACACACCCCCATCCAGACACACACACACACCCCCATCCAGACACACACACACACCCCCATCCAGACACACACACACCACACACACACACACACACCCATCCAGACACACACACACATACACCCATACCCATCCAGACACACACACACATACACCCATACCC
>JANJGN010000008.1:151103840-151105316 GCA_026770705.1 Isurus oxyrinchus | reverse complement strand
GACACACACACACACACACACCCATCCAGACACACACACACACACCCATCCAGACACACACACACACACCCATCCAGACACACACACACACACACCCCATCCAGACACACACACACACACACACCCCCATCCAGACACACACACACACACACACACCCCCATCCAGACACACACACACACACACACACCCCCATCCAGACACACACACACACACACACCCCCCCATCCAGACACACACACACACACACACCCCCATCCAGACACACACACACACACACACACCCATCCAGACACACACACACACACACACACCCATCCAGACACACACACACACACACCCATCCAGACACACACACACACACACACACCCATCCAGACACACACACACACACACACCCATCCAGACACACACACACACACACACCCATCCAGACACACACACACACACACACCCATCCAGACACACACACACACCCATCCAGACACACACACACACACACACCCATCCAGACACACACACACACCCATCCAGACACACACACACACACACACACACACACAGCCACCCATCCAGACACACACACACACACACACCCATCCAGACACACACACACACACCCATCCAGACACACACACACACACCCATCCAGACACACACACACACACACCCCCATCCAGACACACACACACACACACACCCCCATCCAGACACACACACACACACACACACCCCCATCCAGACACACACACACACACACACACCCCCATCCAGACACACACACACACACACACACCCCCATCCAGACACACACACACACACACACCCCCATCCAGACACACACACACACACACACACCCATCCAGACACACACACACACACACCCATCCAGACACACACACACACACACCCATCCAGACACACACACACACACACACACCCATCCAGACACACACACACACACACACCCATCCAGACACACACACACACACACACCCATCCAGACACACACACACACACACACCCATCCAGACACACACACACACCCATCCAGACACACACACACACACACACCCATCCAGACACACACACACACCCATCCAGACACACACACACACACACACACACACACAGCCACCCATCCAGACACACACACACACACACCCATCCAGACACACACACACACACCCATCCAGACACACACACACACACACACACACACCCATCCAGACACACACACACACACCCATCCAGACACACACACACACACACACACCCATCCAGACACACACACACACACACACCCATCCAGACACACACACACACACACACACCCATCCAGACACACACACACACACACACACACACACCCATCCAGACACACACACACACACACACACACACACACACACACACACACCCATCCAGACACAGACACACACACACACACACCCATCCAGACACAGACACACACACTC
>JANJGN010000008.1:151093840-151096340 GCA_026770705.1 Isurus oxyrinchus | reverse complement strand
CCCATCCAGACACACACACACACACACACCCATCCAGACACACACACACACACACCCCCATCCAGAACACACACACACACACACACCCCCATCCAGACACACACACACACACACACCCCCATCCAGACACACACACACACACACACACCCCCATCCAGACACACACACACACACACACACCCCCATCCAGACACACACACACACACACACACCCCCATCCAGACACACACACACACACACACCCCCATCCAGACACACACACACACACACACACCCATCCAGACACACACACACACACACCCATCCAGACACACACACACACACACCCAT
This sequence comes from Isurus oxyrinchus, assembly GCA_026770705.1. Classification (NCBI taxonomy): domain Eukaryota; kingdom Metazoa; phylum Chordata; class Chondrichthyes; order Lamniformes; family Lamnidae; genus Isurus; species Isurus oxyrinchus. The sequence continues at coordinate 151,096,010 of JANJGN010000008.1, read as the reverse complement.
CCAGACACACACACACACACACACCCATCCAGACACACACACACACACACACCCATCCAGACACACACACACACACACACACCCATCCAGACACACACACACACACACACCCATCCAGACACACACACACACCCATCCAGACACACACACACACACACACACCCATCCAGACACACACACACACACACCCATCCAGACACACACACACACACACACACACACCCACCCATCCAGAGACACACACACACACACCCATCCAGACACACACACACACACACACACCCATCCAGACACACACACACACACACACACCCATCCAGACACACACACACACACACACACCCATCCAGACACACACACACACACACACACACACCCATCCAGACACACACACACACACACACCCATCCAGACACACACACACACACACACCCATCCAGACACACACACACACACACACCCATCCAGACACACACACACACACACACCCATCCAGACACATACACACACACACACACCCATCCAGACACACACACACACACACACACACACCCATCCAGACACACACACACACACACACACACACACACACAGACACCCATCCAGACACAGACACACACACACAGACACCCATCCAGACACAGACACACACACACACACACCCATCCAGACACAGACACACACACTCATCCAGAACACACACACACACACACACCCATCCAGACACACACACACACACACACCCATCCAGACACACACACACACACACACCCATCCAGACACACACACACACACACACCCATCCAGACACACACACACACACACACACCCATCCAGACACACACACACACACACCCATCCAGACACACACACACACACACACACACACACACACCCATCCAGACACACACACACACACCCATCCAGACATACACACACACACCCATCCAGACACACACACACACACCCATCCAGACACACACCCACCCATCCAGACACACACACACCCATCCAGACACACACACACACACACCCACCATTCCAGACACACACACACCCACCCATCCAGACACACACACACACCCACCCATCCAGACACACACACACACCCACCCATCCAGACACACACACACCCACCCAACCAGACACACACACACACACCCATCCAGACACACACACCCATCCAGACACACACACCCATCCAGACACACACACCCATCCAGACACACACACACACACACACCCATCCAGACACACACACACACACACACCCATCCAGACACACACACACACACACACACACCATTCCAGACACACACACAGACACCCATCCAGACACACACACACACACACACACCCATCCAGACACACACACACACACACACCCATCCCGACACACACAGACAAACACACACCCATCCAGACACACACACACACACACACACACACCCATCCAGACACACACACACACACACCCATCCAGACACACACACACACACACTCATCCAGACACACACACACACACACCCATCCAGACACACACACACACACACCCACCCGTCCAGACACACACACACACACACCCACCCGTCCAGACACACACACACACACACACCCACCCGTCCAGACACACACACACACCCACCCATCCAGACACACACCCATCCAGACACACACACACACACACACACACACACGCATCCAGACACACACACACACACCCCCATCCAGATACACACACACACACACACCCATCCAGACACACACACACACCCACCCATCCAGACACACACACACACCCACCCATCCAGACACACACACACACCCACCCATCCAGACACACACCCACCCATCCAGACACACACACACCCATCCAGACACACACACACCCATCCAGACACAGACACACCCATCCAGACACACACACACACACGCACACACACACGCATCCAGACACACACACACACACACCCCCATCCAGATACACACACACACACACACCCATCCAGACACACACACACACCCATCTAGACACACACACACACACCCATCCAGACACACACACACACACCCATCCAGACACACACACACCCATCCAGACACACACACACACACCCATCCAGACACACACACACACTCCCATCCAGACACACACACACACACACCCATC
>JANJGN010000008.1:151081340-151086340 GCA_026770705.1 Isurus oxyrinchus | reverse complement strand
ACACACACACACCCACCCATCCAGACACACACACACACCCACCCATCCAGACACACACACACACCCACCCATCCAGACACAGACACACACCCATGCAGACACAGACACACCCATGCAGACACACACACACCCATGCAGACACATACACACACACACACACACACACACACACACACACACCCATCCAGACACACACACACACACACCCATCCAGACACACACACCCATCCAGACGCACACACCCATCCAGACGCACACACCCATCCAGACGCACACACACACCCGTCCAGACGCACACACACACACACACCCATCCAGACGCACACACACACACACACCCATCCAGACGCGCACACACACACACACCCACACACCCACACACCCATCCAGACACACAGACACACACACCAATCCAGACACACACACACACACACACCCATCCAGACACACACACACACACCCATCCAGACACACACACACACACCCATCCAGACACACTAACCCATCCAGACACACTAACCCATCCAGACACACTCACCCATCCAGACACACTCACCCATCCAGACACACTCACCCATCCAGACACACTCACCCATCCAGACACACTCACCCATCCAGACACACACACACACACCCATCCAGACACACACACACACCCACCCACCCATCCAGACACACACACACACACACACACACATCCATACACACACACACACACCCATCCAGACACACACACACACCCATCCAGACACACACACACACCCATTAAGACACACACACACACACACCCATCCAGACACACACACACACACACACCCATCCAGAAACACACACACACACTCACCCATCCAGACACACACACACACACTCACCCATCCAGACACACACACACACACAACCATCCAGACACACACACACACACCCATCCCGACACACACAGACAAACACACACCCATCCAGACACACACACACCCATCCAGACACAGACACACCCATCCAGACACACACACACACACACACACACACACACACACACCCATCCAGACACACACACACACACACCCATCCAGACACACACACCCATCCAGACGCACACACCCATCCAGACGCACACACACACCCGTCCAGACGCACACACACACACACACCCATCCAGACGCACACACACACACACACCCATCCAGACGCGCACACACACACACACCCACACACCCACACACCCATCCAGACACACAGACACACACACCAATCCAGACACACACACACACACACACCCATCCAGACACACACACACACACCCATCCAGACACACACACACACACCCATCCAGACACACTAACCCATCCAGACACACTAACCCATCCAGACACACTCACCCATCCAGACACACTCACCCATCCAGACACACTCACCCATCCAGACACACTCACCCATCCAGACACACACACACACACCCATCCAGACACACACACACACCCACCCACCCATCCAGACACACACACACACACACACACACATCCATACACACACACACACACCCATCCAGACACACACACACACCCATCCAGACACACACACACACCCATTAAGACACACACACACACACACCCATCCAGACACACACACACACACACACCCATCCAGAAACACACACACACACTCACCCATCCAGACACACACACACACACTCACCCATCCAGACACACACACACACACAACCATCCAGACACACACACACACACCCATCCCGACACACACAGACAAACACACACCCATCCAGACACACACACACCCATCCAGACACAGACACACCCATCCAGACACACACACACACACACACACACGCACACACACACACACACACACACACACGCATCCAGACACACACACACACACACCCCCATCCAGATACACACACACACACACACACCCATCCAGACACACACACACACCCATCCAGACACACACACACACACCCATCCAGACACACACACACACACCCATCCAGACACACACACACACACCCATCCAGACACACACACACACACCCATCCAGACACACACACACACACCCATCCAGACACACACACACACACCCATCCAGACACACACACACACACCCATCCAGACACACACACACACTCCCATCCAGACACACACACACACACACCCATCCAGACACACACACACACACCCATCCAGACACACACACACACACCCATCCAGACAGACACACAGACCCATCCAGACACACACACACACACACACACCCATCCAGACACACACACACACACCCATCCAGACACACACACACACACACCCATCCAGACACACACACACACACACCCATCCAGACACACACACACACACACCCATCCAGACACACACACACACACACCCATCCAGACACACACACACACACACACACCCATCCAGACACACACACACACACACACACCCATCCAGACACACACACACACACACACACCCATCCAGACACACACACACACACCCATCCAGACACACACACACACACCCATCCAGACACACACACACACACCCATCCAGACACACACACACACACACCCATCCAGACACACACACACACACACCCATCCAGACACACACACACACACACACCCATCCAGACACACACACACACACACACCCATCCAGACACACACACACACACCCATCCAGACACACACACACACACCCATCCAGACACACACACACACACACACACCCATCCAGACACACACACACACACACACACACACCCATCCAGACACACACACACACACACACACCCATCCAGACACACACACACACACACACACCCATCCAGACACACACACACACACACACCCATCCAGACACACACACACACACACACCCATCCAGACACACACACACACACACACCCATCCAGACACACACACACACACACACCCATCCAGACACACACACACACACACCCACACACACACACACACCCACACACACACACACACCCACACACACACACACACACACCCACACACACACCCATCCAGACACACACACACACACACACACACACCCATCCAGACACACACACACACCCATCCAGACACACACACACACACCCATCCAGAACACACACACACACACACACCCATCCAGAACACACACACACACACACACCCATCCAGAACACACACACACACACACACCCATCCAGAACACACACACACACACACACCCATCCAGAACACACACACACACACACACACACCCATCCAGAACACACACACACACACACACCCATCCAGACACACACACACACACACACCCATCCAGACACACACACACACACACACACACACCCATCCAGACACACACACACACACACACCCATCCAGACACACACACACACACACACCCATCCAGACACACACACACACACACACCCATCCAGACACACACACACACACACACCCATCCAGACACACACACACACACACACCCATCCAGACACACACACACACACACCCATCCAGACACACACACACACACACCCATCCAGACACACACACACACACACCCATCCAGACACACACACACACCCATCCAGACACACACACACACACACACACCCATCCAGACACACACACACACACACCCATCCAGACACACACACACACACACCCCCATCCAGACACACACACACACACACACACCCCCATCCAGACACACACACACACACACACCCCCATCCAGACACACACACACACACACACCCCCATCCAGACACACACACACACACACACCCCCATCCAGACACACACACACACACACACCCATCCAGACACACACACACACACACCCATCCAGACACACACACACACACACCCATCCAGACACACACACACACACACACCCATCCAGACACACACACACACACACACCCATCCAGACACACACACACACACACACACCCATCCAGACACACACACACACACACCCATCCAGACACACACACACACACACACACACACCCATCCAGACACACACACACACACACACACCCATCCAGACACACACACACACACACACACACCCATCCAGACACACACACACACACACACACACCCATCCAGACACACACACACACACACACACACACACACAGACACCCATCCAGACACAGACACACACACACACACACCCATCCAGACACAGACACACACACTCATCCAGAACACACACACACACACACACCCATCCAGACACACACACACACACACACACACACCCATCCAGACACACACACACACACACACCCATCCAGACACACACACACACACACACACACCCATCCAGACACACACACACACACACACACACACCCATCCAGACACACACACACACACCCATCCAGACACACACACACACACCCATCCAGACACACACCCACCCATCCAGACACACACACACCCATCCAGACACACACCCACCCATCCAGACACACACACACCCATCCAGACACACACACACACACACCCATCCAGACACACACACACACACACCCATCCAGACACACACACACACACACACCCATCCAGACACACACACACACACACACACCCATCCAGACACACACACACACACACACACCCATCCAGACACACACACACACACACACACCCATCCAGACACACACACACACACACACACCCATCCAGACACACACACACACACACACCCATCCAGACACACACACACACACACCCATCCAGACACACACACACACACACCCATCCAGACACACACACACACACACCCATCCAGACACACACACACACACACCCATCCAGACACACACACACACACACCCATCCAGACACACACACACACACACCCATCCAGACACACACACACACACACACACCCATCCAGACACACACACACACACACACACACCCATCCAGACACACACACACACACACACACCCATC
>JANJGN010000008.1:151068840-151073840 GCA_026770705.1 Isurus oxyrinchus | reverse complement strand
ACACCCATCCAGACACACACACACACACACCCATCCAGACACACACACACACACACACCCATCCAGACACACACACACACACACACACACCCATCCAGACACACACACACACACCCATCCAGACACACAGACACACACCCATCCAGACACACACACACCCATCCAGACACACACACACACACACACACCCATCCAGACACACACACACACACACACACCCATCCAGACACACACACACACACACACCCATCCAGACACACACACACACACACCCATCCAGACACACACACACACACACCCATCCAGACACACACACACACACACACACACCCATCCAGACACACACACACACACACCCATCCAGACACACACACACACACACCCATCCAGACACACACACACACACACCCATCCAGACACACACACACACACACCCATCCAGACACACACACACACACACCCATCCAGACACACACACACACACACACACACCCATCCAGACACACACACACACCCATCCAGACACACACACACACCCCCATCCAGACACACACACACACACACACCCCCATCCAGACACACACACACACACACACCCCCATCCAGACACACACACACACCCCCATCCAGACACACACACACACACACACCCCCATCCAGACACACACACACACACCCCCATCCAGACACACACACACACACACACCCCCATCCAGACACACACACACACACACACCCCCATCCAGACACACACACACACACACCCATCCAGACACACACACACACACACACCCCCATCCAGACACACACACACACCCCCATCCAGACACACACACACACACACCCATCCAGACACACACACACACACACACCCATCCAGACACACACACACACACACACCCATCCAGACACACACACACACACACACACACACACACACACACCCATCCAGACACACACACACACACACACCCCCATCCAGACACACACACACACACACACCCCCATCCAGACACACACACACACACACACACCCCCATCCAGACACACACACACACACACCCATCCAGACACACACACACACACACACACACACACACCCATCCAGACACACACACACACACACACACACACACACACCCATCCAGACACACACACACACACACACACACCCATCCAGACACACACACACACACACACACACACACCCATCCAGACACACACACACACACACACCCATCCAGACACACACACACACACACACCCATCCAGACACACACACACACACACACACACACCCATCCAGACACACACACACACACACACACACCCATCCAGACACACACACACACACACACCCATCCAGACACACACACACACACACACACACCCATCCAGACACACACACACACACACCCATCCAGACACACACACACACACACACACCCATCCAGACACACACACACACACACACACACCCATCCAGACACACACACACACACACACCCATCCAGACACACACACACACACACACACACCCATCCAGACACACACACACACACACACACACACCCATCCAGACACACACACACACACACACACACACCCATCCAGACACACACACACACACACCCATCCAGACACACACACACCCATCCAGACACACACACACACACAAACACACACACACCCATCCAGACACACACACACACACAAACACACACACACCCATCCAGACACACACACACACACACACACACACCCATCCAGACACACACACACACACACACACACACACACACACCCATCCAGACACACACACACACACACACACACACACACACACACCCATACACCCATCCAGACACACACACACACCCATACCCATCCAGACACACACACACACCCATACCCATCCAGACACACACACACACCCATACCCATCCAGACACACACACACACACACACCCATCCAGACACACACACACACACACACCCATCCAGACACACACACACACACCCATCCAGACACACACACCCATCCAGACACACACACCCATCCAGACACACACACACACACACACACCCATCCAGACACACACACACACACACCCATCCAGACACACACACACACACACACCCACCCATCCAGACACACACACACACACACCCATCCAGACACACACACACACACACACACACACACCCATCCAGACACACACACACACACACCCATCCAGACACACACACACACCCATCCAGACACACACACACCCATCCAGACACACACACACACACACCCATCCAGACACACACACACCCATCCAGACACACACACACCCATCCAGACACACACACACCCATCCAGACACACACACACACACACCCATCCAGACACACACACACACACACCCATCCAGACACACACACACACACACCCATCCAGACACACACACACACACACACACACCCATCCAGACACACACACACACACACACACCCATCCAGACACACACACACACACACACACACACACCCATCCAGACACACACACACACACCCATCCAGACACACACACACACACACACCCATCCAGACACACACACACACACACACCCATCCAGACACACACACACACACACACCCATCCAGACACACACACACACACACACACACACACACCCATCCAGACACACACACACACACACCCATCCAGACACACACACACACACACACCCATCCAGACACACACACACACACACACACACACCCATCCAGACACACACACACACACACCCATCCAGACACACACACACCCATCCAGACACACACACACCCATCCAGACACACACACACACACACCCATCCAGACACACACACACACACACCCATCCAGACACACACACACACACACACCCATCCAGACACACACACACACACACACCCATCCAGACACACACACACACACACACCCATCCAGACACACACACACACACACACCCATCCAGACACACACACACACACACACACACACACCCATCCAGACACACACACACACACACACACACCCATCCAGACACACACACACACACACACACACACCCATCCAGACACACACACACACACACACCCATCCAGACACACACACACACACACACCCATCCAGACACACACACACACCCATCCAGACACACACACACACACACACACCCATCCAGACACACACACACACACACACACACCCATCCAGACACACACACACACACACACCCATCCAGACACACACACACACACACACACACCCATCCAGACACACACACACACACACCCATCCAGACACACACACACACACACACACCCATCCAGACACACACACACACACACACACACCCATCCAGACACACACACACACACACACCCATCCAGACACACACACACACACACACACACCCATCCAGACACACACACACACACACACACACACCCATCCAGACACACACACACACACACCCATCCAGACACACACACACCCATCCAGACACACACACACACACAAACACACACACACACACAAACACACACACACCCATCCAGACACACACACACACACAAACACACACACACCCATCCAGACACACACACACACACACACACACACCCATCCAGACACACACACACACACACACACACACACACACACCCATCCAGACACACACACACACACACACACACACACACACACACACCCATACACCCATCCAGACACACACACACACCCATACCCATCCAGACACACACACACACCCATACCCATCCAGACACACACACACACCCATACCCATCCAGACACACACACACACACACACCCATCCAGACACACACACACACACACACCCATCCAGACACACACACACACACCCATCCAGACACACACACCCATCCAGACACACACACCCATCCAGACACACACACACACACACACACCCATCCAGACACACACACACACACACCCATCCAGACACACACACACACACACACCCACCCATCCAGACACACACACACACACACCCATCCAGACACACACACACACACACACACACACACCCATCCAGACACACACACACACACACCCATCCAGACACACACACACACCCATCCAGACACACACACACCCATCCAGACACACACACACACACACCCATCCAGACACACACACACACACACCCATCCAGACACACACACACCCATCCAGACACACACACACCCATCCAGACACACACACACACACACCCATCCAGACACACACACACACACACCCATCCAGACACACACACACACACACCCATCCAGACACACACACACACACACACACACCCATCCAGACACACACACACACACACACACCCATCCAGACACACACACACACACACACACACACACCCATCCAGACACACACACACACACCCATCCAGACACACACACACACACACACCCATCCAGACACACACACACACACACACCCATCCAGACACACACACACACACACACACACACACCCATCCAGACACACACACACACACACCCATCCAGACACACACACACACACACACCCATCCAGACACACACACACACACACCCATCCAGACACACACACACACACACACACACACCCATCCAGACACACACACACACACACCCATCCAGACACACACACACCCATCCAGACACACACACACCCATCCAGACACACACACACACACACCCATCCAGACACACACACACACACACCCATCCAGACACACACACACACACACACCCATCCAGACACACACACACACACACACCCATCCAGACACACACACACACACACACCCATCCAGACACACACACACACACACACACACACACACAACCATCCAGACACACACACACACACACACACACACACAACCATCCAGACACACACACACACACACACACACACACAACCATCCAGACAC